>CM066739.1:39013000-39033558 GCA_033961575.1 Aselliscus stoliczkanus | reverse complement strand
AGCAGCTGGGAAGGATCCAGCACTGGCTAGTGTCAGCAAGTCTCGCTACAGCTGCAGCTCCTAAATGATACCAGCCTCTACTCTTGGTTGGCTGTAATCTTGTTGCTGCTACATTGTGATATTTTTCTTTTATGCTGATCTGGTTTGTACTAAAGACCAAAGTTTATGGTGCAAAGAAATTGCTGTATGAGTAGCACTAAGTATTATTACTTGTTATTCATATCTAGGTACAGGTTACCTTTAAGGAAATTGAGTTTTGACTTAGCTGTTCATAATTTAGATTCCTTGGTAGTGTGCTTTATTCATATCGCCCTGCATTTTTGGAACTTGCAGAGATATGTAGGTGTGTTTGTCAATAGGGACCATGTCTATCCTGTTATTTTGGAAAAAGAATTATGATTTATTTAATTTTTTTTTCTTTGGTACAATATATATAACATAAAAGTTACCATTTTAACCGTTTCTAAGTGTACGGTTCAGTGGCATTAAGTACATTCACAATATTGTGTAACAGAACCATTTCCAGAGCTTTTTCATCAGCCCAAACAGAACCTCATGTACCCATTAAGCGTTACCTCCCCGTTCCTCCCTTCCAAGCCCCTGGTAACCCCTGTTCTGCCCAGTGTCCCTGAAGTTACCTGTTCCAGATGTCATGTAAGTGGACTCATACAATGTATGTCCTTCTGTGTCTGGCTGATTTCACTTAGCATGTTTTCAAGGTTCATCTGTGTTGTAGCATGTATCAGAATATCATCCTCTTTATGGTTAAACACCTGTGTGTGTGTAACATTTTGTTATCCTTTCGTCTGCTGATGTGTATGTACTTGGGTTGTTAACACCTTTTGGCCATTACGAATACTGCTACTATGAACATTGGTGTAAATCTGTTTGAGTCTCTGTTTTCAATTTTTTGGAGTACATATCTATACCTATCCTGTTTTAACAACTTTCAAATTTATGCTGTAGTTTTGTTCTCGTGAAAATGAAATCAAATAGGGACCCATCTCCCTAATGAATTCACCAGAAAAGACATGCTTTGGGGCTTTAGGAATAGGGTGATGATCCTCTTACTCTTTCATTTTCTAAGTTTATGGGTTTCTTTTTACTTCAGTGATGAAGTGTTTGGTTTGGGTAGGTGAAAATTGGAACCTACTTTGTAATGGTATTAAAATGACAGAATTTGGTCTTACACGGAGAGCCCTAGTCCCATATAAAAATTACAGGAAGGGACTTAAAAAACTAGATGTGTGAGTCATTTGAAAAAGGAATGAAGCACAAAAGTATGCTCCTGTTACTAAGAAAGGGTAGATCTTTTATAATAGTAAGGCACAGTGGGCTGAATGCTCCTGAAAGTTAATCTGTACAGCCGCATCTAGTCAGTTGATTTGGTTAAAGGATGTTACTGAGGAGGCTGTGACCAGTTTATTCTCGAGGATAATATTATTTAGAGAATCTCAAACTATACCTGTTATTCGTGCAGCAGGTAGCTGATCACAGAGAAATCTAGGTAGCTCAATTTTGTGTAAACTTTGGGAGAAGAGAAGTACTAAATGGTGTCCCAAACAAGATTTGTATAGTATCAATGAACTACTTACTTCTGCAGGCATCCAACAAACAAACCTACCCTTGGACTCCATAGCAGGGCTCACCAACGTTTTCTGTCAAGATCCAGATAGCAGATGTTTTAGGCTCTGTGGGCCATACAGCCTCTGTGGGCCATGCAGCCATAGACAATATGTAAGCAAATGGATCTGAATGTATTCCAATAAAGCCTTATTTACAAAAATAGGCAGTGTGTCAAATTTGGTCTGTTACTATTAGACCCTCTATTATGCACTCATTGATTCATTCAGCGAATATTTATTGAGTACTTACTGTGTGCCAGGCACCATTATCAATGCTGGTAGTACAGCCCTACCCTCAAGGAGTTTACCATCTTTCATGCTGCAGTACATTCTGATCTGCCTTTTCTTGAGTATCTTTGAAAGGAAGCACATGGAGTCCTGTAAGCATCAGACATGAACTTCTGCATTCACAGAAATCGATGCTTGTAGCTGACACAACAGTAACTGAACATATTAATTTTACTGGAACTTTGAACCCAATTTGTGATTATCTCTTGCCATGTCCCTGAAAGTACATGCAATTAGATAAACATTTTAAACTTAGGTATTTTAAAGAACTCCTGAACTGCCTGAACAACAAATGGGGGAAAAATAAATGACATAAACATTTTACACTTAAGCATTTATTCATATAAAGAATGAACTTTATAGAGGAGCCAGTAGCCAGGCTTCTATTTTTGAGATCCCAATGGTTGAAAAGGTGCCTCATTTGCCACCTCTGTAGTTCTTGAAATCCTGATTCAGTAGGTCTGGAACACAAGCAGCTCTAATTTTTAACAAGCTATACAGGTGATTTTGATGAGCACCTAGGTTTAAGAACTATTACCTTATGTCAGGACTAGTTTTTCTTCTTTTTTTTTTCCCTTTTGATGAGAGCCTAAACACTATATATAGAGGCAGTGTGGGTGAAGTGAAAATGACCAAATGGTGTCACTGCTTTAAACGTCAGTAAAAACAACACATTTTGCAGGATGTATGGTTGACACAGCATTCTCATATTGCATTTGAATCTACCACACTAAATAATTGTGATTAGAGGGCCGGCCGAGTGGCTCAGTTGGTTAAGAGCTCGCTCAGGAGTGCGAGCTGAGCTCTGAGCAACAGCTGTTCGAGGCCAGCCTGAGCTGAGTTGCCGTTGAGCTGCCAACAGGTGGCAGGATGGCTCAGCTAAAAAAACAAAAGACAAACAAAAACAAATAATTGTGATTAGTAGTATCCCTACATTACAATTGAGGAAACTGAGGCACCAAGGAGTTAAAGGACTTGTTCAGTATCCCTCCGCTAGTACATAGTGGAACTGGAACTTCATCCTGGATCTTTTAACTCCAAAACCTTGTTTCCTGCTTATGGTGGTCAGAGGCCGCGCGGATGGACTTTTAAAAAGCAATTCTGTATTAAAATTCTTCCCAGATCTTCTACAAACCCTTTCTTAAAAGTCAGCAACAGTGACCCTTGCTTATTTGCCACTAGGTCTCGGCTTGGTTATGTCATCACCCAGGTCCATCACGGACCCCATGCTGGCTGGGCTAGGACGTCTGATTTCTAGTGTCCACACACCCGAGTCATTCATACTGTGTATCATCTGTTACTGGCTTTGAGTGTATTGTCTGAATTCCCAGTTCAGTTTAAAACAGATTTTCCACTTGGCATGTAGCAGTTCCCACCATGCCGTGCATACTTGCTTTGTTGTTTTGCATATGTTTCCTTTCAGGCATGAAATGTAGAGATTGGAAGTCACTTCATCGGCTACATCTTTTCTAGTTCATTCAAAGCAAACAGATTGGATGGGAAAAGTCAGTAATGTTTCCCTGCAACTTCTTAAAGTTTATCCTTTGTGGCTTAGGAAATAGTAAAAGCTAGCTGAGTGTTTATGGGCTTTTGTGGGCGTTGGCCTCATTTCTCTTACTGTTGTCATAGAATTTAAGAATTGAAAGGACTGGCAAGATCTCCCGTTCCAGCTCACTTGGGTCAGGAAGAGCCTTTATAAAACCCAGCACAGTCCTGTACACTGTTGAAACATACAGGAGCTCTTCTGCTTTTTTTTTTTTTGAACAGATAGTTCATAATTGTTCTTGATCTTTTTTCTCTTTTTTTTTCTTCCTCAGGTTGAGCTGAAATCTGTCATGTTGAAATTTAGTTGTACCTTTTAGTCCTGGCTTTCCCCTAAGGAGCAGCAACAGAGAGCAAGCCCCTTCCCCTTCCTGTTGGTCACCTCTGATAGTCACCAGCTGCCCCGTTTTACTTTCGTGTTTTCTTTTTCAAGAGACTTATTATCACTAGCTCTTCTGACCGTTCCTCTTTGTGAGTTGCCTTCTAAACTCTTCCCCAGTCATCCTGTTCATCTCCCGTTGGGGGAACCTTTAATTGATAGGGTCCCTGTAACAGATTGCTCCCAGAATTGAATGCCACTCCACAGTGTGCATTTGACTTTTTAAAAAAATCTAAAGTCAAAATAGTTTTCATCCCTGACAAATTTTATCCTACTGCTTTAGCCTAAATGGAAAATGTTAATGTTTGTTTTGTTGTTCAGTATCCTAACCCCTGTTTATAGTACAGAATCGTGCAAATTTCATAAACATAAGTTGATTTTTAAAAATATTGAACAAAACAGAACCAAGGACAGGGCTGTGGCTGAACACTGGAAATCACTCCTTCAGTCTGTAGTATCGTCACGCCATATTCATCGTAAGGTGTCATGTGAAACTATCAAATGCCCCTTGAAATCAGCATAAACTGACTGGTATCCTCAGTGTGTCACTCCTTTCCCACTGTGGACACACCTGTGGTTTTATTTCCCTGTTGCCCGTGTGGACAGCTGTGATTGTGCATCTCACGTACTTGTTGAACGAGTGAATGAATGAATGGCTGAGTGAGTAAATAAATGAATGATACTTGTTAAACCATTGGCTCTACATCTGAAAAATTATTATGATTAGTGATTTTATCTATGAAACATTTCAAACATATGCAAATAGAGAATAATATAAGCCATGTGTTAGGACTCATATGTAATACACATGCTTCTGATCATTGATTTAAAGACACAAGTAGAATTGAAAGCTCCCACACCCCTTCTCTTCCCTCTCGAGCACAGGGTCCTAGAAGGGGAATGCTGGGCCATAGGACAGACATGTATTTGACTCAGTTATTGGCACAAATCTATTAAAAGTGTTTCTACCAGTTTATAATCCTACTGTGTATGAGAGTCCTAGTTTCTCGGTGTCCTTATCAATGTGTTAAACTTCAAATTTTTGTGAATCTGTGGGGGAAATGTGTTATCTCATTATTTTTAATTTCCATCTTCCTGATGAAGACTAAAGTTGAGTATCTCATCATATATTTATTGATCATTTCGGTTTCCTATTATGTCAGATGCCCTTTGCCCATTAAAAAAAAAATTGCTTTGCTTGATATTTCCTATTTGTAGCAGTTCATTATGTATTCTGGACATTAGTCATTGGTTATCTGCTGCAGATATCTTCCAGTCTCTGCCTGTCTTTTTATTTTTTTATGGTGCCTTTGATGTAAAAAAGTTTTTTGTTTTAATTCAGTCAAATGTATCAGTCTTCTGTGGTTTGTGGTGGTTTGGGAGGGTAGTTTTGTTTTTTGTCTTGTTAAGGAAACCCATCTTTTACTGAAGTCATAATATGCACACCTATATTTCTTTAGAAAGTTTTAAAGCCTTACTTTTACCTTTAGGTTTTAAACCATCTTGAGTTTATTTTTGTATATTATGAGGTATCTTTTTTCCATATGGATAACAAACTGACCGTCAGCATTTATCATAGTCCATTGTTTTCCCACCGATTTATGTCACCAAATCCCCAAATATGTAGGACCGTTTCTGGCCTTTCTTCTTTCCTCTTGAGTCAGGGTTAGAGGCTAGACTTTGTCTATCATTGTCTCTCTCTGCATACTACTATTGTTTTAATTAAGTCTTTGTAATAGTTTTAATAGCAGGTATGACAAGTCATCCCTTTCATATCCGTTCAGAGTGTCTTGGCTATTCTTTGCCCCTCCCTTTTATGTTCCTGTTTCTGTCAATAATGTCACCAGTTTTCAGATTTGCTCTGTTAGCTACCATTGAAAATCTACATCACCGCCTACGTCCAGGCCTTCAGCAAAGCCCTAATTGTCCTTTCTTCAGCGTGACCATCCAGTCCTCTAGCTGTTTCCACGGGCGCCCTGATCCACATGTTGGTTACCTCAAGCTGCGTGCCTACTCTGCCTCCAGGTCTCCACGTGGCCCGTTCTAAAAATGTCCGGACTTAACTCACTGAAGCAGCAGTCTGCTCTCTCAGACCCTAGTAGTGATTTGTAGTTGCCGCTTGGGGCCACGGGTCTTGCCCAGGAGCACTCTGGGAACCATTAGAGGGCTGGCCTTGCTTCTGGGGCCATGGGTCATGTTCCGAGGCTGCGGGGAAGCCCTGGAAAAGACGAGAGGCAAGATGAAACCAAGTTGGGCTCCTGGCTGACGTCTGTACATTTGGGGTCCCAGTTTGTGGTGCTCATGATGGAGGATGGTTGCCGACCTTTCCTCAAGGGGTTGATGTCAGACCTCAGCAGGCCCCTTTCATGTGGCTCCAGCACGGAGAGACGGGAAGCACCAGGAGGCAGTTGTTGGGGTAGTGTGAGCAATATTGCAAGGACTAATCCCAGGGACCCCTAGGAAGGGTTCTGAGGGTGACCTTGGCCAAGCCCTGGGGATCCCCCGGAGAGTGCTTTGGGGCCCTATGTCTGGGATCATGCCAGAGGGCTAGGGTGTGGCGTTGCATTTCCAAATGAGATGGCAGTTGCCTCATTGCCAAGGAAAGATGTTTCCCAAACAGGAGATGCCTAGCTTCGAGGGCCTTCCTCTGATGGTTTCCTCCAACGGATCGCCTACCCCCTCTCCCCTCTCTCCCGACCCTCTTCCAGGCAGGCCAGCCTGCTCAGGGTCCACACGGTGTGCCTCGCGGGCCTTTTTGCATATCATCTTCCTACCTCCCTTCACCAAATCGTGTCTTCCTTCAAAATGATGTGCAGAACTCCCTTCACCCCCAAAACACCCTCCGGCCTACCTTTCCCGGCCCCAGCCCTGGGGTTCCCTTGCCCTGGCACCACTGCGCTGAGCTCTTCAGCTTTCTCTGTTTCCTCGTCTGTGTGAGTGTTCTCTTAAATCTCCTCGGGACTTCTGTTGTCTGTGTGGCCTCTCGTTCCTAATTACATTGTCCTCAAGCACAAGGATGATACGTGTCTTGCCCTTTGACTCTCCCTGGTACAGACCAGGGCTCAGCTCGCTGGGTCAAAGGACAGGGAGGGCTTGACTGGATCCAGATCGAGGGTTATTAGCACTTGCTGTGTGACCTTGAACAAGTTACGTAGCCTTTTCTGGACTTCAGTGTCTTATTTAAAAATGAGAATGATAATATACTTTCCTCACAGGGTTATTGACTTTGCAGAATGTCTCAGATGTGATACGCACTCAGTAAATGTAATATTAATGTGACAGTATTCCAAACCATGCCAAAACCTGTGGCCTGAAGTGCCACATACAAATTTTACAGTTCAGTGATGCTGTCCATTTAAATCAGATCCATGTTAACATCCGAAAAGTTGTCTCCTGACTGCAGCGCTGTTGATCACTCCTGTGTCACTCATTTCCTCCCTCTTCCTTTGATAGGCAGGTCCATGAGATCCAGTCTCACATGGGACGCCTGGAGACGGCAGACAAGCAGTCTGTGCACTGTGAGTAATTACCTGTGGAGACCAGAGTCCTTTCTCGGATGACTCGGTGCTAAGGGGCTGGGTTTCCTGACTGCATTTCTGCCTCGGAGGTTTAATGATTCAGCTCGGAATGAGTTCTCTTGGTGGGGTGCAGAAATCCCTATGGCTCAGTCGTGGGTTTCCCTCCTTATGCCTTTGGAATCCCACCAGTCTCGGCCCCCATTGCCCTCCACTCAACCTGACATGGCCCCGTGGGAGTGCACGTCCTTCCCCCATCTGTCTTCATCTAATTACCTGGTCCTTAGAGGAATGCGCGCCACAGAAAGTCAGGGGTTTGACTGGAATGGTGATTTCTTCTGAGCTGAGAACTGGCCTTTTAGGAGGGATATTCAGAAACGAATGGCAATATCAATTAGTTTAGTTCCCACACCATGGTTCCTTTGGCGAAGAGAGCAGCTTTGTGTTTTTTAGTTTCTTTTCTAGTAGAAGAAAAGGTCCTTTTTCTGAGTCGGCCGTGCAGACACTGCTGGTTACCCACACTGCAGAAACTGTCCGGTCGCCTCATGGCTTGGCTGTCGTCTTGCTCCTTTCTTCGGTGTCCTCCTGTCTCCTTTCTGCAGCCTCCAAAGTACCTCTTCTCTCGCTGCCGTGCCCCACCTTGTTCTAACTGACCTAGGAAGGTGACATTGCTGTCATTTCTTTCTGGGGCAGGAAGCAGTCTGGGTGCCTTCTTTTGTGCACCGTTTAGTTTGTGTCCGTCGACTTTGTTTGCCTTCCCCACAATCTCATTGCTACGTGATTAAGAATGGAAAAGAGGTCGTTTTGACTGTTTATCACAAGGGAGAAGGAAAATGACTGTATCATATCTTTACCTCTGTGGATTCTTTCCTGGGCCTTTCCTACCGATAATTGGTCTATTTTGGGGACTCCAGCATCAGCCCACCCATTCTTACGGAAAGCCGTAAGGGAACTCTTCTCTATGTTAAATTTCTAATCTTCCCCTTTGTGCGTTCTTTTAACCTCATTACTGTAGGAATTCCGTTGTCAGTCTTTTTACTAGATATTTACAATCCATATCTGACAATAATCTCAAAGGAAAAGAGACCTCATTCTGTATCAGAAAACACTGCATTTTGCTTCAAAAATTTATTTGAACAACATTTAAATGTTCGTTTTATTTTCTAAAGGCGGGAAATTTATTCCTACACATTTAACCTCAACTTATTAAAAAATTGGTATTGTTATGGCATGAACAGTTATATATATTTGAAACAACATTTACTGAATCTCTTAGTATAACTTGACTTTTTCCATTGTTCATTAGTGTATACATTTTTCTCCATTTGAAATACATTTTTTTGACTATTGGATATGGAAAAATGATGCATTTGATTTATCATTCTAATTTAAATTCACAATCTCTTTTCCAGCAATTATTACTTTTTTCTTTTTTGTGCAGTAGTAGAAAATGAAATCCAAGCAAGCATAGACCAGATATTCAGCCATCTAGAACGTCTGGAGATTTTGTCCAGCAAGGAGCCCCCTAACAAAAGACAGAATGCCAAACTGTGAGTGCTGTGACACCCCAGGCCCCCAAGACAGGCCTTTCTCCCAGGGGAGGCTATCAACTAGTGTGAAATTCCATTTATACATTGAACGATTGAGACTGTGCAAAGATAAAGTCCCCATAAAGGGCACAGTTCTGTTTGAGGGACACTCTCTCTAAATAAAGTGTCTGTGAGGTTAGTGGCTCAGAAGTTTGTCTCCTCACCTCATTAGTGTCACTCTGACATGCTGCTTCCAGTGCTGTTTTTCCGACCAGACCCATGGCCAACTGAAGCCTAATGCTGCCAGGGCGGTTACTCTGCCTTTTGGTTCCCGCCACATTCTTGGGTTGAAATGAATCTCGCTCAATCACTTCAATCAGTCTGTTTGTAATGAAATACTGATCTAATGTTTGATACTCCCCGATGAATTAAAATAAACCACTCCCACCACCTCCATCGCAGCCCCTGCTCCCAACAGTTTTATGAAACTCTGTTGATGCTTCACTCCAAAGATGCCCTTAGGCCTCTTCCAGGAGAGCGTTGTAATCCATAGGAGGTCAGGAAAGGGTCATGGAGCCTGCTTCCTGTCACCTGTTCCCTGTCATGCGTCCACAATCAGAGAGCAGCAGGTATTTAAGTCAAGCTGCTGGAATCCCATGTGCTACGGCCCTCCTTTAACCACGAGCCACTTCTTTATTTTCAACACCACTGGTGAAAATCAGATTATTCTGGGGAGGGATAACATGAAGTGGAATAGAGAGAAGTAAGGCGATGTGTTCTTTCCTGAATACACAGCCTGGCGACCTCGAATTGTGCCGTCCCGGGTCCCTGGAATGTAATCTCTCTCTCTCAATTCTAGTCGTGTCGACCAGTTAAAGTATGATGTCCAGCACCTCCAGACTGCCCTCAGAAACTTCCAGCATCGGCGGTACACAAGGGAGCAGCAGGAGAGACAGCGCGAGGAGCTTCTCTCTCGCACCTTCACCCCCAATGTAAGCCGGGCGCCTGGGGGGGGCTGCAGGAACCTGACCGCCGGTGGAGCTGGAGCTCAGCCTCTGAGCTTCCTCCTCTCAGGGCTGTCTGAGCAGGCTGAGGAGAAGGAGAGCAACCGGAAGTGGCAGTGGACTTGGTGCGCTGCCGCAGAGACTAGACCTCGGCAGGGAATCTCTTTTTCTCACCCGGAAACCTGAAGAGGAAGCAGTGAACTTGAGGGAATGGACAGAGGTGAAAATTACCTGGTGTGACTGGGCCGAGACAGGGCGGGCGGTCGCAGCTGACGTGGTGGAAACGTTGTTTTGGGATCAGACAGAGAGAAATGATTAGAATTGAGACCATCTGTAGTGAGGGCAGCATTTCAAAGCGGCCCTCAGGCAGCTGCCATTATGCTGTGTATGTGTGTGCTTCAGTGTCAGATGCATTAAAATGTTTTCATCCCTTATCTGAGCAGCAATTTGGAGGAATTTGTGTGTAGATGGATTGTTTGACTTGAGCTTGTTTGACAGTGTCCTATAGGTTTGCATGTTTGATTTTTGTAGGACACCCTTGTCCCTGCCCTTTGATCTCCATAGGATCATTTCCTGCACATGGCTGTAGAAAGGACTGGCTTTTTTGGTGACCTGTATAATGTATTCCAGCAAATAAGGTGGGTTTGGGGGTTAATGTTTTTGTTTTTGTTTTCGTTGTTTGGTATTTTGGGTTTTTTTCATAGAGACGTTCATTTTCTAGAGAGGTCTTAGCTTTCGAAGTGGACACAATCAGAATTCAAATCTTCCCACTGTGCTGGTATTTAACTCTTTGCTGTGACCACCCTTTCCCCAGGTGTTTCAAGATGAGCGTCCAGTGTTTCTGCTGTTTCTCTAGTCAGCAGGCGAGTGACAGTGATTACCAATTCAAGTGTGATATAGACGTGTTGGTAATATCGTGTAAGCATAGCCGACTCTCAGAAGTGTCATGAACTATACGACTCACTAGAAGATGTTGTGTGGCTTTTGATAGTTGTGCCGTTGGTTATGCAGGCCTTCTTTAGGCCAGAGATGATAGTTGAGAACTATTTTGTGTCTTACGAGTGTTGTGTGATGCTGTAAATACAGTGGGCTCTTAATAAAAATTGACGTTCTGAATGAACTTCTTCCTCATTATTCTATGATCTGGAGCGATCATGAAGTTTTCTGAGAGATTATCGCCATCAGCTATATCTTTTCAGGTGGAGAGGGGAAGAAAGATTTGTATATAAAAGGCATTTAACAGATGCCTTTTAAAGGAATGTGGAATAAATGCATGAAGTCTCTAACTGATTCATTCAAACACTGGAGTCTTTGGACCATGAGCATGAGCTGTGTGCAGCACAGCAGTTAAGGTGCTGAGAAGGAAGCGTGTGAAACAATTATGACTCCTCCTTGTGAGAAACTCCTGCGTTAGCAAGATATGTGCGTGAAAAGTGATTTTGAACTTGAGCAGCAAACAAAAGGTGGTTTAACATCTTTGTGATGATGGACAGTGGTAAAATGGCCCTGGCTGGCAAAAGAATGTGATCACCAGGAGGCGGGAAAGAGAACAGTGCTACGGCTGGTCGTGACTTTCTGTGTAGGGCCCGCTTCAGTGTGAAGTTAGAGCCTAGGATTGGTGTGGGGTTCTCCTGACAGGATGGTTAAGCGCAGGCTGTACACTCAGTAGGATCCGTGCCTGCCAGACTTAGCAGGACTGCGAGGTCTTGGCCCCATTTTTCCACCTGTCTGGGCTTCAGTGTCTTCATCTCTGGAATGGGGATAATGTAGTAACCAGTCATCAGGTTAGGATGAGGCACATGAGAGCTTCGGGTCGTGAGCGTGACAGTGGAAAGTACTTGATCAGTGTTAGTTTTTGTTTCCCCTCCTTTTTGGACAGACTTTTCCTGCCTGCTTAGGAGGGTAGTCAGTCTGAACACCATCAGGCCTTCAACAGGAAGCACAATTCTATCCTTAGTCTCAGTCTAATTGGAGAGATAAGTTATGGATAAAACAGCTAAAGAACAAAAGCAAACAGTTTAATACTGTGTTAAGGGGAAGCCAAGTAAAGGAACATTTGGAACAAGCTGGGTTAGTGAGGAGTCAGAGAAAGCTTTTGGAGAAGCCCAGTGAGGTCTTGAAGGAATAGAGTTTTTCCTAAGTGGGTGTAATGAGGCAGAGGCAGGAATGAACAGACTTGTGTCGTGGATGTCGTTTGGAGAGGAACAGTCTGAGGCCCGTGGACAGAGGCCACCCCAGACCTGGGCTTTGTGTTTTCTTCTCTGGTAGGTTCCTCTGATTCTTGCACCGTTCCCTCTGGCTGCCCTGGCTGGGCCTTGGCCAAAACGCAGAGCAGTCAGACGCAGGGGGCCCGCAGGAGCTGAGCAGCAAGCGGTTAATCAAGTGCCTGCGTTTCTTCCACAGGACTCTGCCACCACCATACCAATGGATGAGTCACTGCAGTTTAACTCCTCCCTCCAGAGCATTCACCACGGCATGGATGACCTCCTTGGAGGCGGCCACAGTATTCTGGAGGGACTGAGGACCCAGAGACTGACCTTGAAGGTGGGGGCCCTTCTAGGGGGACAGGGAGAAGGCCTCTTGTTTTGGCCTCATCCAACAGTTTGGTACCTGCATTTGGTTACGTGTCCCCAAATTGTGATACTGCGGTGGTGAGACAGAGCTCTTGAGTTCGGGATCATTCCTGTTGGTGCTGAGAATTTTGAGTCCAAAGGTAAACAAATTCTCTTCGCCAGCAGGTGCTTCTTGTGCTTTCCACGAATCACGACGTGACATCTGTTGGTATCCAGGTCCTTTTTCCATTTACTGAACTTACTATGAATGTGTCTGCTGCTCTGAGAGGAACCAGTAACAGGCGACGAAATTCTGTTGTAGAATCCACTGTGATGAGAAGGAGGGCGTGGCTGTATCTGGGCGCCTCACTCTCGGGTGTTTCCTGTAAGGCCCCTGCGGTGGGCTGCCTTAGAACCGAGGCCGTTGTGCTGCAGTCACTGAATCAAATCCCAGGGCTGGGATTGCTTAGCAGCAGGTGCTTCTGGAGCAGGTGCAGCTGCTCCCCAGTTCTCTTCCCTTTCCCTTTAGTCTCAGGTTTTGCTAGAAGCCCCGCCCCATGGGCTGAGACTCCGCCCCTGGGAGTGGTTTACAGAAACATTACACAGAATCTGATGTCAGTCGTGATGTTTCAGCCTCAGCCCTTTTCCTGTGTCAGCCCTCATGGATAATGGGGTGTGGGCTGTACTTACTATCAGGGTTTGGTTCCCTGTGAACGAAGTACTCCCCGCCACTGAGCTGTGAGAAACAGCGTGAGCTTTATCTTAGTTTTTGTTGGACCACGTGGAGCCTGTCAGCTCTGCAGAGCTGAGTACATTTCTGCCACCTTTACCAGGGAGAAGGTCAGGCGAGCCACGAGTGACACTTCCTGCTGGTGGCCATAGTGTTTCAGCTGCTCTGAAGTGTGGTCCCGACAGCTTCACACACACCCCCACCCCCTTGCAGAACAGCCCCCTGCAGTGATCTATCCTGATACGTGTTGATTAATGCGCCCTTTCTGTAGAAAAGTGCTGGCATCCTTCCCGTATCTCAGAAAAACAGTAAAACCCTATCAGGACAGGAGTCACCATGTCACAGACATCGACCAGCGTGGGTTAGAGCTTCTTGTTAAAGCAAATGTCAGCTTCCTACCGAAGTCCCCTGTCACTGAGGAGTGCAAGCGACTCCTGCCTTTACACGGTCACCAGAGGTGACGGTCACCATAGGTGACGTGCGGGGGAGCCGGGTGAGGCCTCGGAGGCTGGGCTGTGAGGTTTCCAACCCGGTTTGCTCTGCACACCCAGCCCCACCTGTCTTCTGCACTGATTCCCTCCGCCTCCTCCCACCGCACGTGTCAGGGAATTTCTGCTTTAACCACTTGAAAGGAACGTGGGCGAGAGCACGAACGAGCCAGGGCCTGCTTTGGGGAAAGTTTATCGTGGTTGGAAAGAAATAGTTTTTGAAATTTATAGTAATTTTCAAGTGGTTTTTTTTTTTCTTGTAAGCCTAGAAGAACTTTTATTTAACATAATGAGAAGTTTAATAACATATTAAAGACTACCTAGGGTTCTTTTGTTGTACACCAACTGTTTTTGTGACGATAACTCCAAGATCTGGAATATGATTGAAAATGAGAGTGTTTGGCTGTTTGTGTTTTAGTTTCAGAATTGGTATACCCTTTGGGAGATTTACATGGGGATCTTGTTATGGAGTCAGAATGTCTTCCATGTGATCTTGATTTTGTTCCTGAGCTAGTCTGCTTTTGAGGTGAACTTATGATTTTCCTATTGACTTGGACCTTGACTGTCCTCTAGAACCAGAATTCCTCCTGGGAGTTCTTGGCTGCCTTGCTGAGGCAGACCGCCTTGGTAGTGGTTTGGAGCGAGATTTAGAATGGCTTTAGGAAAATCGCCTGTGTCGAGACTCTTTACGGCCATCGGATCGCCTCCTGTGTCTTCCCCATGAAGAGCTTGTCCTTCGAGTTCTCCTTGGCTGGGGCTTCTTGATCTCCTCTGGTCACTTGGAGAGCAAGGGTGACGTTCTTTTGATTTCATTTGGCCCGGTGTTTTTCGATCACCTTGTGCAAAGTGTTTCAATTTGACGGCCACATACCCACTTTATATTGAGGTTATAAAGATCATCTTCAGCATCACGAACATCTTCAAATTGAACATAAGCAAATCCTCTTGGGCGGCGGGTGTAGAAGTCAAGTGGCATGTAAGCGTCTGCTATAGGGCCTATCGACCAAACTCACGGCGCCAGTCCTCAGGCCTGGTGGCGTCCGCGACGTTCCTGCCGAACAGGGAGGTGTAGTGAGACATGACCGGTTCTTCCTTTCCCTCCGGGCCTGCCCGCGGCCGCTGCCACAGCAGCTCAGCCGCCTCTCCCCCCCGCACCCCCTTCCCTTGGCCTTGGCCCCGCCAGCACGCAGCTACAGAGGCAGCATGTGGCCAGAGCAGCGCAAGCCTGTCCTTGCGGACTGCATGGGGGAGGGCTCAAGTGATTTTTAGTAGCTTGATACTTGAACTTCAGACAGAGAGGAAATGATCTGCGCTTTCAGCAGTAAGCAGACTTTTTAGTGAGAGTCTTACATTTGCCGTCCTTGTGGAAGAAGCATGTCTCTGGTTTCCGCTGGCCGTAATCAGGCCGGACTGGGGTAACCCCTCTCGGTGAGGCTTTCGGAGCGGTCAGGGCAGGACAGAGGTGGGAGTGCCTGTCCTGGTGCTGCGTGGCATTCTCGCCTGTCTAGTCTCGTCTCGGTTGCTTGTTAATGTGTTGTTCATTTTTTAATGGGTGTGAGGCATTAGGTTTGATGCCATCCATACAGGTGCAGTTGGTAATGTGTGTAGATGTAACTTGGGGTTTGCCCAGCATTCATTTGTATTTGTTATTTCGTAAGAAATTCAGTGTGCTTAAAAATGAAAAGCAAGCACGGAAAGGCAGGCTGGGTGGTTTGGGCATAAAAGATCCTTTTGTTTTGGGTGGGGCGTGCTGACATGTATACAGGGGGTTTTAGGCCATTGTGTGGTGTCAGTTGTTTCCGCCATTCTGTCGTGGGCCGCTTCAAACCCTCTCCTGAGCATGGACGCTGAGTCCCACATCATACTCTGCACAATCCCCAAGACTGCTCTACAAAGCAGAGCAGAAACCTGACAGCAAGGATTTGGAGCTAGGGAGCACAGGCAAATTGTTTGATGTTGATTTTCTTGACTGTAAAATATTCTAATTTAAAATGTTTCATTGAGGTAATGGGAGGTATATAGATCTTATTGTATGGGTCATGGAATCTTGACAAGGGTTATACCTTTGTAACACTATTTTCAAGACAGACCATTTTCGTCATCCCTGAAAGCTCACTCGTGTGCCCTTTCCCTGTCAGTCTACCCCTCCCCCCAGGCAGCCTCTGCTCTGATTTATTTCACCATAAATTCATTTCGCTTGTTTTTGAACTTCATATAAATGTATTCATAGACTATTTTGTGTGTGTCCTCTTCCTCTCAGGAATGTGTTCCAGGCTCGTTCATATTGTTACAGGTTGGTCACTAGGTCCTTTTTTTTTGCTGAGCAGTATCCCATTGTCAAATGTATCATGAAGCTTTCATCCATGATACACACCTGGATTGTTTCTAGGTTTTGGCCCTTCTGTTTTCTTCTAAAAGCTTTATTATAGTATTAACTTTTATGTTTAATTCTTTTTTTTAAATTGGGGAACAGTGTGTTTTTCCAGGATCCATCAGTTCCAAGTCGAGTAGTTGTTTCAGTGTAGTTGTGGAGGACCCAGCTCAGTGGCCCATGTGGGGATTGAACCGGCAACGTTGGTATTATGAGCACTGCATTCTAACCAGCTGAGCTAACCGGCTGCTCCTATGTTTAATTCTATAATCCATCTCAAATTAATTTTTGCATTTAATATGAATTGAAAATAATTGTTTTACACATATACATATGTATGCTACTTTTGAGACGTATATATTTATTATATAGCCAGCTGTTCCAGTGCATTTGTGGAAAAGCCTTTTCTTTTCCCTTTGCATTGCCCTGCTACCTTGATCAGAAGTCATTTGACCATATGAGAGGGATGTATTTCTGGTTGATGCTGCTTTTTATATGCTTTAAGCATGACCAAGAGACTGTCTGTTGGTAAAGTCCCATCTTATACTGACATTGACCCCCCCCCCGCTCAGCAACACGAGTTAATCTTTGTTTTCCTTTCTCTTCTCGTCTGTCCCAGGGGACTCAGAAGAGGATCCTTGACATCGCCAACATGCTAGGCTTGTCCAACACGGTGATGCGGCTGATCGAGAAGCGGGCTTTCCAGGACAAGTACATTATGATCGGCGGGATGCTGGCCACCTGCGTGCTCATGTTCCTCGTGGTGCAGTACCTGACGTGAGCCAGCCACGCCAGCAGCCGAGCGGCGCGCCCAGCGCATGAGTGTGTGTGCGCGTGCGTGCCCACAGGCTCCCTTTTGAAATGTATGTCTCTCGTAACTGTGAAGGCCACTCGGAAGTCATTGTGACCTGTCACCTAGCGGGAGGTTCCCACCTGCTCTGTTTTCTGTGGCCTCTTGGAGGGGAAGCTCGTGCTACCAGGATTCATGGTGTTTAGAAAATGAAAGAAGTACCTGTTCTCTCTCTCACTCTCACTCTCACTGGGGATAAAGGGATGATGAAGGAAGGGAAAGGAAAAGAAAAGCTTTGGTGCTTTTGCCCACATGGTTGATGTGTGCCCCGGGGAGGCTTGCACACTGAGCCTTATGGACAGGACTCTCCACACTTGGTCACCTCTCAGCCTTTCTGGCCCCATTGGGGGAGGCTGGCTGGAGCAGAAGCGAGAGGAGGATGGAAAAGCCTTCCTTTTCTTGTGCCTATTCGCGTGCTCTTGCTACAAGCCACCTCTCCCACTCCCAAAATGACACACCGATGACTGACTGCTCATACTTGTTACACACACACACACACACACACACACACACACACACACACACACACACACACACACACACACACACACACACACCCCCGGAAGCAACATTCTAGAGG
The DNA here is from genome assembly GCA_033961575.1 of Aselliscus stoliczkanus. NCBI lineage: Eukaryota > Metazoa > Chordata > Mammalia > Chiroptera > Hipposideridae > Aselliscus > Aselliscus stoliczkanus. The sequence continues at coordinate 39,016,105 of CM066739.1, read as the reverse complement.
AAACAGGCGCTGATGCCTCTGCGGACGAGCGAGCTTTGCCACACGGCAGCCGTTGGGTGTCTCCTTTCTAAAGTGAGGCCCCTGTGATTTTCTGGGCATATTCTGTCTTGAGACAAGACCCTAGTCACTGTTTTTGCAGGGGTAGTTAATAGAACGATTGGCTTTTGAGGTTCTAAGACTGCATCCTGGCACCCATGCCCTGGCTTTGGGGGGCCTTGCCCCTTAGACAGTAGCTATGAGCAAAGGTTAGTGATTTGTCAAGAATAGTCTTACGTTTGGTTTTAGCATCTCTAATTCTTGGGCTCTCTTCACTTCCTTGTTGAAATGTATTAGCAACTGCCAGCCAAGCCCCCATTCAGCCCAGCCAGTGTGGGCAGATGCCACCCTGAAACCATCCCTGGTGTCCTTGTGAGACTCTTTTCAGGGACCAGAACCTTTTTCCTTCTCTGACCAACCCTGGATTAAGGCTGTACCACTACCTGGCATATTGTGGAATTTATTGTCAAGCCAGTCTGTCTGTTGTTAATCACTGAAATTACCAGGAAGACATGGTTAGCATATTTTTTTCATCTATTCCAGGCCCTACCAGCTCTAGGCTCCGTAACCTTATGACAAGACATAAAATAGCACTCAAAATTTTCCAGAAAACCTGGAAACTCGGACAGTATTAATCCCACTTCTGTCTTGCCCCACTTACTTCCTGTCTTTGTTTCCTGTTACCTGGACTGTCTTCTGTCTTCCTTCCTTTTTCTGTGTGTGTGCCAATCCATCTCCCTTACTCACTTCCCAGCTGTTTCTGTAGCATATTTGATCTTTTCAGCCACATCTGTGGCGTAGATCCCCTTTTAGAGAATGTTTTTCTTTTTTTTTTTTTTTTGAGGGCAGTGTCACTGGCCCTCATATGTGGGACCGAACCAGGGCCGCTGGCTTCCGAAGCCAGCGCTCAACCACCACGCCACTCGGCCGACCCAGAATGTTTTTCTTAATAGTCACGGATTTTTAACATGAGTTTCCTAGGTACTAATTTCACACTTTTGGCAGGATCGCCATTGCTCCTACTTCTCTAGACTTAACAGGGCCATGGGTTTCCAAGAAGGGGGAATCTATGTCCCCTTCATAAAAGGATTGAGGGTCCTGCCAGAATGAAAATGATGGCCCAGAGGGTGAAGAAAGGGGTTGAGGCATCTTCAGACCTAGATCTAACTTTGGGGAGGTAGTTTGAAACATCCCTCACACCCAGCACCCCTGCCATCCTAGGGACCCAGCAGCGCTCCTAGCAGTCCCTAAAATGGGTTTTTGAACTACACAGATCTGGCTGTCCTATCCCCTGGGCCCCTGAAGATCCTGCCAGACAGTGCACTTTAGAGGAAGGTGTACAAGGAGCAGCTAAGCCATTTGGACTTGAACTCTGGGAAGCCGAAACTCCCCCCACCCCCAGCCCCCATTAGCTGATGTGACATCGATTTGTAGTGTACACCAGTGAATTTCCACACTTGCCTTTATGGTAATTGTTGGACTTGAACCGGAAGGAAGGCCTTCCTTCATGCTGCACTTTCAGAGCCATTCAACCTACCTTGTAAAGCTGTGGGCAGTATGTGGGTCTTTACCATCCCGGACTAGGGAACAACAGCCACAGTGTGTCTGTGAAAAACATACCTTGGCCTAACTGGGTGCTTCACGGTCCCCAGAGTGTAAGGCAGGGTCCCAGGCTGGGGAAGGAGCACCCCCTCGTGGAGTCAGGGTGAATTCTTGGGTTGAGCTGGTGCAAGAATCTCCAGCAGACAGTCTCTACAGCCTTGAACAGGCTTTTGGTACAAGGTTTGCCTGTTGCAGTTTAAGACAGGTGGGTTGTCAAGGAACTTGGGGATATCTTCATTCTGTGGAATTTACTCGAGGTGTGACCACCTTAAGAAAAGCAAAACTCAAAGACCAAGTAGGTAGGAGAGTCTTGATTTTACAGAAGGCTTCATTGCTTCTTTTTCCTAAGTCCTTTGCCTTGATGAATTGTAATGGGTTTGATCCGCACATTTGGACTCGCCCCCATTGCCTTTGAAACATCAGTTGAATAAAGTTGAGATTTATTTTATTTAGAAAATGATATTTTGTAAAGGAATTTGGCATTTACTGTTTACAACTAGTGACCCCCTTCTTTATGTTTCCTGGGGCTGGGTAGGCTGCCTCAGAAGCAACTGGGAAGCTTTTTAAATTATAGATTTTGGGGGCCTACCCCAAATCTCTGAATTCAAATATTTTTAAGTGTCTAAGATAATTCTGATATGTATATTTTAGAACTATTGTCTTTTAGACAGGAGGCTTTTTGTCTTAATCAAAAACGATGGCACACTAGTTCACATACATGTGTGAAGAACTGAAGTCTACAGTAAAGTCATGTTTATTACCTATCTTATCTCAGAAGAGATTTGAGGAGACTTACGGGAAATAACTAAAACGGTGAAATATGAAGACGTGAGAGCCAAGAACAAATCAGAGTAGAATGTCAGTACCAAGAAAACACACACAAGCCGGGAAGCCCTACTGCAGCGTTCGGGGGGATCCCTAATTTCAATTTGTGCCCAAGCAGCCAAAGCAAAGAGAAGAAGCATGACTTATTACTGTCAGGATGGGGGTGGGATGTCATATTTGCTCAGGGGAAAAGCCAGACCTTTAATACTGCTAGCTTGCTGGTGGCCCTTACTGAAAATCAGGCATGGTGACTTTCCTGGGTCGCCCCTCTAATCTTCACAAACCCTGAGTTAGGTCCTGAACTTGTCCCCATTGTGCGGATAAAGAGGCTGAGCTTTCATGACTCCCAAGGACCCATTGGGAGTCCTGGAAGAGCTGCCCCCTCTCCCCCGGTCTGTGTGGCTTCATAGCCCAAGCTCATAACCTTTGCACTGACCTGCCTCCTTAGAATGAGATGCAGGAGACCAAGGCAGCCTTCCAAGATTGGGCGTAGTAGAGCTGTAAGGCATTTGTTGCACCTTACATGGCAGGTTCTGTGTCCTAAAATATTTTCCCAATTGAAAAAGGAGGAAGGGATTGGGGGCAGGGGGTAGGGGGTGGGGTTTCTGGGAATGGGAGCTGTACTCAGGCTTTGCCACCAGG